>JADLZK010001560.1:0-21439 GCA_015847255.1 Hyparrhenia diplandra | reverse complement strand
TACAATACAAGACAATTAAAAAAAAATAAAAAGATAACGGCCTAAGCCACCTTCTTGGCCGCCCGCCTGGTTGGCTTACTGGCGGCCAACTTCCTCGTGACCTCCTTGGCCTCCTTCTCCAGCTCCTACAGTTTTGGCTAGTATCCCCTCGGCGAGGATATCGGCCGTGGAGTCGACTGGATGGCGTAGAAGTTGGCCTTCTCTACCAAGGGCAGATTCACCCTTGGAAGGCCAACTTCATCAGCCAGGTTGATGAGCTTGTTGAGGGCGGCATTGAGGCGCTCCACAGCGAACTGCATCTGGTCCGGTTGGCAGCCATGTCGATCCTTGGCGGCGGCGGTGATGACTTCGGCTGCTGCGAACGGGTTAGGGAAGAGAGGTTAGTGTTCGACAGCGGAATCAGGGGGTATAAATAGTAACTTGTCGCAATGTTTCGCAAAAGACATCTCCTCGGCAAAACACGGACCGGCTAAAACCAATGGCCGTCTCATCAACACTTAAATGGCGACCTGTTGCGACTGCGTTTTCCAATGCACCCAATCCCGAGCCCTAGGTTCGATGCCCCACCAAGGCAGTTATAGTGGTCCGTTTTTTGACTATTTTTTCATTAAACGATGCTCAAGTTTAGACTCGAAATCAACTTTAAACGATATTTATTTTAACTACCATATAGATATTAAAATATCAACTGTTTTGCACGTATTTAATTGTAATCGCTCGTGAACCGGAAACGAAATAGAATTTGGGACAGAAGAAGCAACACACAACATTAATACATATATATAATATTGCATATATTGTTATAATATACACTAAACCATAAAAATCAAAATAGAAAATATGAAATATTTATATAAAAAGATAGGCGACGGCCTAGTCCTCGTCCTCGTCCTCCTCCTTGGCCTCGTTCTTCTTGGCCGATAACCTCTTGACGAGGATATCCGCCAACACCGCCACTTTCGGGGCATAGTGATTGGCCTTCTCATCCAAAGGTTTTTCCACCTCTGGACGAAAGCCATGGCTATCCGCTAATGACTTGAGCTGCCCGAAGGCATGCTTGAGACGCTCGAGGGTGAACTCTGCCTCAACGATCTCTTGCATGCGAGGGTTAGGACTATTGGCCACCACCTCCAGCTTGTTCGCTAGAACATCCATGGGGTCCGACTTACAGGGGGACATAGTCGTCAAAGTCGTCGTCGGACGACGCCACTTTGACCTCGAGGTCGGCCGCCGCTTGGACCTCGGGGTCGGCCGCCGCCGCCTCAAACTCCTCCCTGGTGCGCTGGTTGGATCCTATGCCTGCGGCAACCATGGTGTTGTTAATTGCTTCGAGAGCGTGCCTGGATTAGATTACTAGAAGGGATGATCGCCATGATTAGAGGGCATGCTTAAATAGTGAGTTAGCCGGCTCTTCACTTCCCCACGAACGCGTCGTCAACCCAACCGGTTGGAATTCGCACGATTACTCGGCTGGCACTGCGTTTCCCCAGGGACGGCTGCACTTCGAATTTCTAGGCTACGTTTCCATGGAAGGCGACAATAGTCTTCACTCTCCACCTTCATTAATCACGGTCAGGCCCACACATGCACCAACATTGATTAACAATATGGTGAAACAAATAAATATATTAGTTAAACTCAATTTATTGAAATGACTCCTTTTATCTGAACGTTAAGGCATTAGAGTTCAACCAACCCCGTTTGATGCCTCGCCTGCCAAGTGTTTTAGACCTTTTTTTGATAAATTTGAACTTCAATACAATATTAGTTTTCATTTTCATAGCATACAAAATGCATTGCCCAACGAATACAACGTGTAGTTATCACGGTTAGTACGTAGGTATAGGCACAGTGCTACTGCTGTGTGTTCAGTGATAGGTCATGTTCTGTGGTAGGTCATGGAGAATCGCATTGCTCTAGGAGTAGTATTCATTGTCGGTTCGACTTATACCAACCGATAGTGTCTCTACCTCCGATGAGACAAGGTTGTGCACCTGCTGCAGCGTCGATAGGTTATATCAATGTCAGGCATAAAACTGTCGGGTGTAGTTTCATGACAGGCAATGATCTCAGAGATCATTGTCGGTGCCAGCTACCCAGTAGTGATCTTCAATATCACTGTCGGGTTACAACTGAAACCCGGCAATGATTACACATTTTCAACGAGCAAATAGTTCTCCCCACTGACCACTGCACCACAGCAAGAGCACTACTTCGACGTTCTCCGTACCATGGCTACGGCCTCAACCACGGCATCTAGCCTATAAAAATGGCTAGTGCAGTGCTTAGTTTTGCACTGTGGTCATAGATTATTTGCCCAGTTCTCTTGATCCTCTTTCTTGCTACTCTCCTCATACATTTCTTTTGATTTAGTTGCCCAGTTCTTCATCATCGATCTTCTTTGGTACTCTCCACATACATATGGCCTCTCTATGGGAGAAAGCCCTCCACGTGCAGATATCGTTCTTATGCATCTTAGTCCACCAAGAGGTGCTAGAAGAGTCTTACTAGAGTCTTACTGGAGATTGAGCAACGTTGAAGGTTCCAACAAGAGGTGCTAGAAGAGTTTTAATGGAGATTGAGCAACGCTGAAGGTTAGAACTGTTGTGAGATTGATAGAGCCATCCGATTCTATGTGCTCTGGAGTGTGGACTCTGGATTTACATTTCACAAGAGACATGGCATCCTCCGGAGAAGATCATACCAATCTATGAAATGTGCTCTAGAGTCCCTTCATGTTGTGTTTCTTGTGATCCACAGCTTTGCTCTCTACTGTTAGGGCGGAGATAAGCTTTAGTTGCTTGTTGATCTCCTTAGGAGTCTTGTTGTGGTAACTATAAATTCAAAGTCATGCCCTTCTCAATAGATCGAGCACCGGTGGGACCACATTAGGCACCGATGGTCGTTCAAGATCGCTGCGATAGTGCATTAGCAAACAATGCATAATCTTCGGTGTTTTCAATTTTAAATGTGTTTGTACAGTTTGATGATAACATTGATCTATTCAAGAAAAGGTCTTTGTTATCATATACGTAACTTTTTTAAGGCTTTGTTATCATATATGTAATCTGATCTATATGTATTTCTATTTGCTTCTCTATATAATAAGGCATTTGTTATCATATACTATGTAATCTCGAATGGATGTTTGCAAAGTTCCGTTACATTGATCTGTGGTCAATATATATTTTTCCTATATGTTGTGGTCAATATACTTATATATCCCAGAATTAATTGCTTCAAGCATGTATGCCAAAATTACACACAAGCATGCATGCAGAAGTCCTGTGTTTAACCATGCATGCTACACTGACAAGAATAGTCACATCACTGCCAGGAATTAGTAGAGCACCGGCAATAAAAGTGACTTCATTTTTCATTGCAATTAAGAAACCAATAGTGTTTGTCAATTCATAATAGTATAAATAAATGCACCCCACAACACAGATAAGTATACAACTAACGCACCGACTATCACTCACTTCTCATGAAATATACTCTCCTTTTTTCTATCTTTCATCAAACCATGACTACATATCAAGATTCATAAGCTTCGAGTGGGTCATCTTCATTTCAGTGTCATTGTAACACCCGAAATTTAGCTCTTTTTGAAATAGAGAAGAAAATGATTTGTTTTGAATTTTTGTGCCCATGAAAACTTAGCAAAATAATATTTTTCCATTAAATTAAAATAAATCATAAGGTAGTAACATTGTTGGTGCACTCATGCTGTTGCATTGGATTTATTGAGTGAGTGGTTTGACCAAAAGCTGAAAAGGAGTTCAAATTCTTTGAAAGGCATTTCAAATTGAGTTTCAAATAAAAGAAAAGTATTTATCCTTTTCTCTCTCTCTTCACCCTGGTAGTTGTTCCGGACCCCTTCCTTGTCTCCAGCCCGAGCCGTTTTTCTTTCTTGCGCTGCTAGTAACCGGCCTATTCCAGCCTGCCGTACCAGAGCACAGCGCTGCCTCGCGTGGTCAGCGTCGTCATCTTCAACTCGAACTCGAGTTGGACTCGAGTCGAGGTTGTCCGGTGCCGCACGATTCCGTGAACCCGGGATTTCTTTTCCATAATCTGCACGTATTGTGCCTTATATAAACCTAACCGCTCGGATTGTCTTCGGTCGAGCACAGAAGCTGCAACCCTAGCCGCCGTCAAGCTTGGGATCGAATTCGTCGTT
This sequence comes from Hyparrhenia diplandra, assembly GCA_015847255.1. Lineage (NCBI taxonomy): Eukaryota > Viridiplantae > Streptophyta > Magnoliopsida > Poales > Poaceae > Hyparrhenia > Hyparrhenia diplandra. The sequence continues at coordinate 17,259 of JADLZK010001560.1, read as the reverse complement.
CTGCCGCACCAGCGCCATCGTAAGCTTTCGGACGAGCTTCAACTTGCCTTCTTGAAGTCGTCAAGGTCTTTTTAATTCTCTTGTATCGCTCTGGTTCTCACTCCGGTTCGCCGAACTCTGCAGAACCGAGCTTCACGTCTTGCCGTGCCTTCATCTCGTCGTGGTTGAGGAATCCTTAGGTGAGCTCTCGTCATTCACCTTTTATCTTCTTGTGTTCCTCCCGATCAAAACAAGGCATGCTTGTTCGTTGTTTCTAGCAAACTATCGATCAGTAAAGATCGGCCATGCATGGTCTCCATCCTAGCTTACTGTTGACATCGGCCATATATACACCCTGCTCCAAATTCTACTTGCTAATCTGATTTATCCCTAGCTTGATGACATCGTTTATGACATCATGATGACACCAGTACGTTTTCTTGCCGTTTTCCTTCATAAGAAGAATTCGGAAATACATGATAATTGCAAATATACGGCCATGCCCTTCCTATTTTGATCTTGTTAGCTTGTTGACGCCATCATCACGTCACATGCTATTTGATGTCATTTTTCTATACAAAAATAAATCTAGAAATACCATGCTAATACACATATACTTACGTATCTTGTATTCCATTGACAAATCAATTCCACTATATCCTTCATGTTTATCTCGGCAATGATCTCTCGGCAATGATCTCTGATTGATGTTGCCATGTTTCTTTTCCTTTCCATCAAAATTCAGTTTACATTTAATTTATTATTTTTATTCATGTGAAACTTGTAAAATGCGTATCTTCGCCGTTCTAGCTCAGATTTCAGTGACCTTTACGTCGATGTGATCGTAGAGACGTGTAGAATAGGTTTATAAGCTTTTCAACTTGATTTTCTACTATTGGTGTACTGTTCTAATTATAATCTTGTTTGCTATGCATGATTGGCCCAATTTGATTGTGTGTTGATGCTTGACGATCGAGATTAGCCGGTGAGCAATTCGTGGACGATCAAGAAGGTTTCTTCGAGCAAGACCAGCAGTACCAGCAGGAGTTTGATAGCCAAGGCAAGTATAGTTTTGGGATATGTTAGCTTTTAAACCATGATCATATGATATGAATGATGTTTATGCAATGAACTTTAAACATGACTATTAGCAACATGTGGACTTGTCTGTATTAGCGTCTCCGGGAAAACAGTACAACTGTGGGGGCTAATGGGCTCTGGTTTTAGTTCAGTATGAGGACCTTGTTTAACCTGTTAGTGGTTACCGAAAGGCGTTAGGGTAAAACAGACTGTGGATCCCCGTGGAGGGTTGTATCACACGGGACTGCCGCACCCGTGGACCGCTGCGGTGTGTTGCACGGATTGACGGAAGATACCTAGCGGCCCTAGCATGTTAGATGAACCTTTGAAAGACTTCATAGTGAACCCTGCTGACCGTCCTAGGAAGAGGGTTAAGGGGCCGATCACCCCGGGCGGAAGGGCAATTCACGGCTCACAGTGAAAGTGTACACCTCTGCGCAGAGTAAAACTGGTATATCAGCCGTGCTCACGGTCATGAGCGGCCTTGGAACCTTTGCATTAAGATGATGACCTATGCTTGTGTAATAGTTCATAATTTATCGTTTATGCTCTACATTATTATGTTATAGTGATCATGGTATTTGGGTAAGATATTGCCTTGCCATTCTTGTTGAGTTCGACATGGACTCACTCTTGCTATTCCCCCACACCTCAGGTGAAGTTTAGGCTTGTGGTCAACCAGTCAGTCGTTCCCTGTGGAGTCTACACTAGAGAATCGGAGTGTCTTTCCGCTGTTTGCTAGCTAAGGTTATGTTCTTTTATATTATGTTCGTTATATTATATAAGCATTGTGAATTGATACTACCATTTATTTGTAGCTATATGTGAGATTTGACTTCCAGGGCTCACATATGGTGTGTATCTGGTTTTGTCCTTAAAACCGGGTATGACAGTCATATCGGTCTCAAACTTTTTCTCAAGCTTGCACATGCAACGTGTGAAGTAACTAGAAAGTTTGAGATTTTTCGTAATTGGTTTGGTACTTTTTTAGTTATTGAATTTCCGCACGACGACATCGAGTAACTATAGGTTGAACTGGGGGCTCCCACGAAAAGAGCAGGAATGGTACTAAAATTTTCCATATGGTCTCATGTGCCTTAGGAGGCAAATCACTGTGGAGGTGCAAAATTTTGTTGTTTTCATAATGTAACTAAGCTTCTTTTACCCCATTTAGCACATAGGAAAATATAATAATAAAAATATTGATTAGAAAAACCTAAGATTTTGTTTGAGGACATTAGTTTGGGTGTACATGACTATAGAAAAAGTTTCAAACCATTTCGACATTGTGGGATTACACATGCTTCACGAAGGTACATGATTCCTTTCATCGAATCATGACTACATACCTAAATTCATAAGCTTCGAGTGGGTCATCTTCATTTCGATTAATCGTATCGGTCTCAAACTTTTTCTCAAGCTTGCACATGTAACATGTGAAGTAACCAGGAAGTTTGAGATTTTTCGTAGTTGGTTTGGTACTTTTTTAGTTAAATTAAATTTCTACGTAATGACACCGGTAATTATAGGTTAAACTGGGGCACCGACGAAAAGAGCTAGAATGGTACTAAAATTTTCCACATGGTCTCTCATGTGCCCTAGGAAGCAGATCAATGTGGAGGTCGGTGCAAAAAAATCTTTTGTTTTCATGATGTAATGAAGCTTCTATTACCCCGTTTAGCACATAGAAAAAAATATAATAATAAAAATATTGATAAGAAAAACCTAAGATCTTGTGTGGGGACATAATTTGGGTTTACATGGCTGTAGGAAAAGTTTCAAGTCATTTCGACATCATGAGATTACACATGCTAGTTCAACAGTACAATAATCAAAGTGTATTTACCATGGCGGTTTTTTTTTATAAAACCAACATGGTTAATCGATTTACTATGGCGGCTAAAAACCCGCCACGGTAAATACTAAGAAATGCCATGGTTAATCAAGACATTAACCATGACGATTTTTTAAAAAAACCGCCACGGCTAATAAAATGAAGTGCCTTGTGAAAGATTTTTCCTACTAGTGTGCAACTATACATGTAGATGGTAAGTAAATAAGGGTTTTAGTTAGTTACTTATTAGATTATTATATTTCTAATTCAGTTACTAACTGCTGTAGATTACAACATGTTACCATAAATTTGTTTGGATGATGCTTTGGTTAGACTAGATATCCATGCCATGTTTTCTCTTCCAATATAAGAAAACCGTGAAATATTCTATTTTCAAAAACTAAAAGTAGAAAGTAGAAACTGTGTGCTTGCAATTAATACGAGAACTATGTTCTTATGGGAGTCCATACATGTAAGCGACTTGAATAATGTCATTGGCCTATAGGACAAACACAAAGTCAGGCCAGAATCTCATGGCTCTCGCACAAAATTTAAATGGCATACACAAAAATATGGAGCAGGCATCTAGCACATGAGTCTTGGTTATTTTGCCACTTCTGCATGACCCCTTTCTAAGACCGTCGGATCATCATATATCGATTGCGGTTCTCTGTTTCATTGGGATGCAATGGCTTATTTCAACTAATATTTCACCAAGGCGCCATGATTATATATCATATCATGATCGAGATACCAAGAGTTAAAATAAAAATATGGCATCCATGTCTGTGTCCATGGATCATCCAACTGCCCAATCACCATTCAGGGAATTTTAGGGCACACCTAGCATGTGAAATGTGACCCAAGTGGGACAGAGCTTGAACTGGATTATTAAACAAAGATGAACTAATCTCATAGGCCAAAGAACGTCTGAGGTGCTATAAGGGACACTATTTGTTAAACACGGTTGGCCTATCAACTTTCAACAATAAAAATACGCCCACCTCTACAAATGCTATATATAGTGCTCCTGTTCCAAATTATAGGAACTTTTGATTTTCTGGATACACAATTTTTGCTATGAACTAAGATGCACACTATGTCTAGCTAGATCCATGGAAAAAGAAATTTATTTAGAAGGTCCAAAACGTTTTATAATTTGGAATGGAGGCAGTAGTGCAACTCAATATTGTGCTAGATAAATGAAACAACCGAAACAGGCAAAATGTGCACCTAAACTTTATCTATAGTATTTCTACTTATCCACCAAGAAACTCTCCTCACTATGTCTGTGGATATGAGCCAAAAGGGCGAGGTGCGTGAACCTCCTGAACATAGCTGACCACACACAAAGTGAGAAGGTGGTGGGACGAGTTAGGATGAGTCCACTCCTTATCCGGTGGATTTGCTTCGACAACACGATAGGGAACTGACCCCCCTCCAACGGTAAAAATGAGAGCTTTAAGGTTTGCATCCTCACACTCAACCCAACAGCTGCCCCCAGCAACCCGACCCCTATCCTGAACTACCACTCCCTCCCTTCCCCCACGAAATCTTCTCTTCCCTTCCCAACTCCCATCGGCGGCTCTCCAACTCCCATCAGCGGATCGGACTGCCGCTCCCCTCCCTTCGGCACGAAATCTCTGCCCTCGTCGGGCCCTCCATCTCATCTCATCGGTAGCACGCGCGGTCAGGTCGATCCGCCGGGCAGTCCACTCATTAGTGGCGACCATGAGTGCGTGGATCCACGCAGGTGCGTGGCGCTGCACTTCTAGGGACCGGGTCTGATGTCGGCGCTGCGAGGGCGCCACGGGCGGTGGTGCAGATCCACATGGTGGCGGCGCAAGAAGGTGGCGGCGGCGTGGATCCATGCGAGTGCTATGTCAAGGAGGTGGTGGCGGCGCAGATCCACGTGAGGGCGGTGGCAAGGAGGCGGCAGCGGCGGATCCTCTCCACGGTGGCGTGGATCCACACCGAAGGATCCTCTCCACACGAGGGCGGTGGCAAGGAGGCGGCGGATCCTCTCCATTGCGGTGGATCCGCACCGGCGGATCCTCTCTGCGGGCACGGGAGCAGCACCGATGCGCGGATCCTTCTCTGCCAATGGCATGAACAGCACCTGCGGTGGGAGGAGCGCCGGCGGCGGGAGGAGCACCGGCGGATCCTGGACGGTGGCGTGGATCCGGCTCGAAGTCAGGCCCATATGGGCTTGGTGTTGGGCTAGGATTTTTTTATTTTTTATTCACAATAACCGTGGCGGGCATATGGGCCCACCACGGTTCCTCCATTAACCGAACCATTGAACGGTGGCGGGATACCTTGCCTGCCACCATTAATGAAAAATGCCCGCCACCTTAAGAATTGTGCACTTAGTGTTGTTCTCCCTATTGTTTATTTGATCTTATATGCGATGATTTTATGCTATTTCTTGTGGCTGATAACTCTAATGGGTATTTAAATATTCCGTTACAACTATACATGTAGTTACTGATTAGATTATTATATTTCTAATTCAGTTACTAACTGCTGTAGGTTACAACGTGTTACCATAGATTTTTTTTTTATGATGCTTTGGTTAGACTAGATATCCATGCCATGTTTTCTCATCCAATATAAACAAACCGTGAAATATTCTATGCTAAAAACTACAAGTAGAAAGTAGACTGTGTGCTTGCAATATATACGAGAACTATGTTCTTATGGGAGTCCATACATGTAAGCGACTTGAATAATGTCATTGGCCTATAGGACAAATACAAAGACAGGCCAGAGTCTCATGGCTCTCGCGCAAAATTTAAATGGCATACACAGAAATATGGAGCAGGGATCTAGCACATGAGTCTTGGTAATTTTGCCACTTCTGCATGACCCCTTTCTAAGACTGTCTTATTGAACCGTAAATGGCCTTTTTTACATATAGAATAGCATGTGATCATATGAACCGAAGATGATCAGAATGCTGAACACAAACTAAATAAAATCATATAAAAAATGAACGCAAGAGAATATTTATTGAATACTATCATTATTGGCTTATGTTAATTAGTTGTGGTTGTCAGCCCAGAACTGAGCCTGGAGCCAGTCCACAGTCTTCTTATCCACTTGAAATGCCTTGGCTAGGACATCATCAGATATTGGTGGCTTCGATCCAAATACTGCATTGGCAATGGTAATAGCACCAGGGTTCTGGCTACTAAGTCCAGCAAGTGCAACTGCAGGCTTGTAAGGGCTAGGGTTGAACTGGAAGTGGATGAGTCCCTCTGGGAATACGAACACATCACCCTTATTGAGAGTCTTGGTGAATAACTTGTTAATGTTGCCTTGGTTCGATGTCACGAATCCGACATAGAGTGTGCCCTCCAAAACTGTTAGTATTTCAGTGGCACGGGGATGCGTGTGAGGAGGGTTCTCTCCTAGTGGAGCATAGTCAATCCTTGCCAAGGAGATCCCAAGGGTGTTGAGGCCAGGGATCCGCATGACATTGATCAATGTGACGTTAGACCCAACCTTGGTAACTGTACTTCTTGGCTTGTCGAGGTTTGCTGCTAGGAAGAAGTCGTCTGCCTTGACATCCTTTGCGTCTTTGCAAACGAAGCCATTGACACGCACTGTGTAATGGAGGGGGGAAAATATAGAAGGTATATCAGATCGAAAATGTTCTGCATATATATTTATTCGAGTACCAGTAATATGATTTGTGCAAATACAAATAAACCATAACCGATCACCCTAGCTATTTTTATTTTTTTTGATTGAATGTGCGTACCTTGGGAATCCTTGTCAGCTACACAGAAGTCCTGCAGAGGGCTTGGATCTGAAGCAATGACTTGCCATGAGAGCAGTGCAAGAAGAGTGGTGAGAGCAAGGAAGGTGGTGGAAGAGGCCATTTGGTTGAGCCCAGGCGGTGCAAGCTGAATGTGTTTGTGCACTTGATGCTTAATTTGGTGGAGAGGGTGTGGGCGTGCGCGTATATATGTAGTAGCTAGAAGCAGAAATGTTAGGTGAGGATGGGAACAGGTCATGAAGTCGACCGACATGGCTGGATTTGACACGGTAGCTATCAGGGTTAGCATGCTCGGACCATCCGCAGTTGTTTATTTGAAGCAATATACACATGTTGGGTAACTAACCTGACGAGGTCATGCCTGGGGCTAAGTACTGTTATTTTTTTGGTATTTTTCCATGATATTTTCTGCTAAACGGCATCAGCTTCTTCCTTTTTCGGGGAAGACATCGTCAGACTCTGGGAGAGGCAACTATATTAAAAGCAATCAGTGTGAATGGTATGAAACGAATCAAATGAGTTGTTATTGAATCCGTCTAGCTAGCTTCAATAACCTACTATTGTTGAGTTTAGTTACTTGCCAAAGACCTTATCCAACAAAATTAGCAGTCACATGCAGATGCAGTACAAAATAACAAAGAGAACGGGGCTGCGGGATTATTGTTAACATGCTAAGAAATTATCCATCTAGTTTATATTAACGACGAAATAAAATTCCTAGGTCGTTGAGGAAATAGTCAATGATATGTTTCCACCTTATTACTCTGATGTGTAGAACCAGTTAGTCACGGCATGTGGTTATAATAGGCTCAGAATGTCAGATTTTATGAGCAAAAAATAATTTGTAAATGGAAACCTGCAGGATGCATGTACGCACAAAATGATAATCGCAACGTCTTATAGTTAGTTAAGCTAACGCGGCTAACTAGCTTTTACTCACCAATCACAGAACCAGTCAGCAACAATGTCTTATTATTGTCATGCATGACGTGCAGACCACAATGATGCATCTATCTGGGACCATGGTAATTGATATTGATCTACTCAAAACCGTGTTGACAAAATCAAAATAGTTGCTTTCAAGGGAGGCACTACACCCTGAGACAATTTCTGTAGAGCAGCCGGCCCAGCCCATTGACCACTTCACAGTCTCAACTGGTCTATATATATGCATGTACCCCCTGCATGGACAACACACCAGCTCGCTATAGTAGATTCATACACAAGACAAGCATCAGCGCTCTAGAAGTGATCAAGATCCTTTTTAGGTAGGTAGAAATGGCGTCTTCTAACCTCTATCTTCTCGGCGTTCTTCTCATCATGATCGCTTCTGGCGCTTGGGCTACGGATCCCAGTCCTCTCCAGGACTTCTGCGTTGCAGACAAAGACTCGCCTGGTATGTACCCATGAGTTCATCTGTCTACCCACACGTATGATATATCCATTCTGCTGTATTACAAACAAAGGAAAAATGAAAATTTCGGATGTTGATAACCGGTACTGAAGGCACATGCAACGAGTTTGATTATCTTTCTAACACATGTATGCCACTTTATTGATTCTGCAGTACGCGTGAATGGGTTGCCCTGCAAGGATGTTAAGGATGTGAGGGTTGACGACTTCTTCTTGGCAGCCGACCTTGACAAGCCAAGGGATACGACGATGAGCAAGGTCAAGTCAAATGTCACGTTGATCAATGTGATGAAGCTGGCCGGTCTGAACACCTTGGGCATCTCCATGGCTAGGATCGACTATGCTCCTCAAGGACAGAACCCACCACATACTCATCCCCGTGCCACTGAGATCTTAACAGTTCTTGAAGGTTCACTCTATGTTGGTTTTGTCACGTCTAACCCGGACAACAAATTTTTTAGTAAGCTGCTCAACAAGGGTGACGTTTTTGTGTTCCCACAAGGCCTTATCCACTTTCAGTTCAATCCAAGTCATGACAAGCCTGCGGTTGCCATCGCCGCTCTTAGCAGCCAGAACCCTGGTGCCATTACCATTTCTAATGCAGTATTTGGATCAAAACCACCGATTGCGGATGACGTTCTTGCCAAGGCGTTTCAGGTGGACAAGAAGGTTGTGGATTGGCTACAAGCACAGTTTTGGGAGGACAACCACAACTAAGTGAAGGATGGCTACTGTTATGTTTTTTGCGTACCGAAGTAATATGTAACAACATTGGTTTGATTCGTTTGCATGATGTAGTAGACTAATGTATACCAATTGCCGAATATATTTTGTAAAATGTCAGATGACCTCAGACATAAACTTTAAATCATCATATATCGATTGCGCTTCTTTGTTTCATTGGGATGCAATGGCTTGTTTCAACTAATATTTCACCAAGGCACCGCCAGATACCAAGAGTTAAAATAAAAATATGGCATCCATGCATGTGTCCATGGACCATCCAACTGCCCTATCACCATTCAGGGAATTTTAGGGCACACCTAGCATGTGAAATGTGACCCTAGTGGGACAGAGCTTGAATTGCATTATTAGACAAAGATGAACTAATCTCATAGGCCAAAGAACGTCTAAGGTGCTATAAGGGACACTATTTGTTAAACACGGTTGGCCTATCAACTTTCAACAATAAAAATACGCCCACCTCTACTAATGCTATACATAGTGCTCCTGTTCCAAATTATAGGAACTTTTGATTTTCTGGATACACAATTTTTGCTATGAACTAAGATGCACACTATGTCTAGCTAGATCCATGGAAAAAGAAATTTATTTAGAAGGTCCAAAACGTGTTATAATTTGGAATGGAGGCAGTAGTGCAACTCAATATTATGCTAGATAAATGAAACAACCGAAACAGGCAAAATGTGCACCTAAACTTTATCTATAGTATTTCTACTTATCCACCAAGAAACTCTCCTAACTATGTCTGTGGATATGAGCCAAAAGGGCGAGGTGCGTGAACCTCCAGAACATAGCTGACCACACACAAAGTGAGAAGGTGGTGGGACGAGTTAGGATGAGTCCACTCCTTATCCGGTGGATTTGCTACGACAACACGACTAGAAGGGGGGAGGGGGCCAAGGTGACACACGTGCTTCTTAATCCCCACAACAGATTGTGGGTCCTATCGACCTGTCGCATCAGTGTGATGGTCTCCCTTTTGGCTTATGGAGGTTCACAGACCCTGAGCCCCTCTAGTGGAGGATGCAACAAATAGGAGTGTGGGCCTAGTCACCTCTGGCGCCGTTGGCATTCGTTGCACTTCTGGCTCCAATGGAGACGTAGGGAACTGACCCTCCACCCCCCTCCAATGGTTGATATAGCAAGGAGGAGTCGGACGAAGATCCTAGCCAATATGGTGAGATCCAACCGCTCTCCCGTCTCTCTTGCAATGTTCATGTCTATCTCTTGTCTGTGCCGCATAAACAAATGGTTATGCCGCCTAAAACTATTTTTCTAGTCTCTTCACACTAGTACCGAATTCTTTTTCCGTGACACCCCCAATCCTTTTCGTGGCGGGCGTACACTGTGTCCGCCATGGTTAATGTCCCGATCAGTGGTGGCGGGCGTTTTTTAATTACTGTGGCGGTGAAAGTGCCCGCCATGAAAAATCAATTTATCATGGTAGGCAATTTAATATGCCCATGACCGTTATATGCAGTGGCCCAACAGGCCCAGTGAAGCCCGATAGCTGTGTTCAGGTAAAAAATGAGAGATTTAAGGTTTGCATCCTCACACTCAACCCAACAGCTGCCCCCAGCTGCCCGACCGCTATCCCGAACTACCACTCCCCTCCCTTCCCCCACGAAATCTTCTCTTCCCTTCCCAACTCCCGTCGGCGGCTCTCCAACTCCCATCGGCGGATCGGACTGCCACTCCCCTCCCTTCGGAACGAAATCTCTGCCCTCGTCGGGCCCTCCATCTCTTCTCATCGGTAGCGCGCGCAGCCAGGTCGATCCGCCAGCGGTCCACTCATCAATGGCGACCATGAGCGCGTGGATCGACGCAGGAGCGTGGCGGTGCACTCCTAGGGGCCGGGTCCGATCCCGGCGCTGCGAGGGCGTCGCGGGCGGTGGTGCAGATCCACACGGTGGCGGCGGCGTGGATCCATGCGTGGGCTATGTCAAGGAGGTGGTGGCGGCGCATATCCACGCGAGGGCGGTGGCCAGGAGACGGCGGCGGCGGATCCTCTCCACGGTGGTGGCAAGGAGACGGCGGCGGCGGATCCCCTCCATGGAGGATCCTTTCCACGGTGGCGTGGATCCACACCTAAGGATCCTCTCCACACGAGGGGGCGGTGGCAAGGAGGCGGCGGATCCTCTCCATTGCGGTGGATCCGCACCGGCGGATGCTCTCCGCGGCCGCGGGAGCAGCACCGATGCGCAGATCCTTCTCTGCCAATGGCGTGAGCAGCACCTGCGGTGGGAGGAGCACCGGCGGCGGGAGGAGCACCGGCGGATCCTGGACGGCGGCGTGGATCTGGGCTCGAAGTCGGGCCCATATGGGCTTGGTGTTGGGCTAGGATTTTTTTATTTTTTTATTCACAATAACCGTGGCAGGCATATGGGCCCACCACGGTTCCTCCATTAACCGAACCATTGAACGGTGGCGGGCTACCTTGTAGATGGTAAGTAAATGAGTTTTAGTTAGTTACTGATTAGATGATTATATTTCTAATTCAGTTACTAACTGTTGTAGATTACAACGTGTTCCCATAGATTTTTTTTTTTTTTTATGATGCTTTGGTTAGACTAGATATCCATGCCATGTTTTCTCTTCCAATATAAACAAACCGTGAAATATTCTATGCTAAAAACTACAAGTAGAAAGTAGACTGTGTGCTTGCAATATATACGAGAACTATGTTCTTATGGGAGTCCATACATGTAGGCGACTTGAATAATGTCATTGGCCTATAGGACAAACACAAAGTCAGGCCAGAGTCTCATGGCTCTCGCGCAAAATTTAAATGGCATACACAGAAATATGGAGCAGGGATCTAGCACATGAGTCTTGGTAATTTTGCCACTTCAATATTACTCCTTTCTAAGACTGTCTTATTGAACCGTAAATGGCCTTTTTTTATTACATATAGAATAGCATGTGACCATATGAACCGAATATGATCAGAATGCTGAACAGAAACTAAATAAAATCATAAAAAATGAACGCAAGAGAATATTTATGTGAATACTATCATTATTGGCTTATGTTAATTAGTTGTGGTTGTCAGCCCAGAACTGAGCCTGGAGCCAGTCCACAGTCTTCTTATCCACTTGAAATGCCTTGGCTAGGACATCATCAGATATTGGTGGCTTCGATCCAAATACTGCATTGGCAATGGTAATAGCACCAGGGTTCTGGCTACTAAGTCCAGCAAGTGCAACTGCAGGCTTGTAAGGGCTAGGGTTGAACTGGAAGTGGATGAGTCCCTCTGGGAATACGAACACATCACCCTTATTGAGAGTCTTGGTGAATAACTTGTTAATGTTGCCTTGGTTCGATGTCACGAATCCGACATAGAGTGTGCCCTCCAAAACTGTTAGTATTTCAGTGGCACGGGGATGCGTGTGAGGAGGGTTCTCTCCTAGTGGAGCATAGTCAATCCTTGCCAAGGAGATCCCAAGGGTGTTGAGGCCAGGGATCCGCATGACATTGATCAATGTCACATTAGACCCAACCTTGCTAACTGTCGTGTCTCTTGGCTTGTCGAGGTTTGCTGCTAGGAAGAAGTCGTCTGCCTTGACATCCTTTGCGTCTTTGCAAACGAAGCCATTGACACGCACTGTGTAATGGAGGGGAAAAATACAGAAGATATATCAGATCGAAGATGTTCCGCATATATATTTATTTGAGTACCAGTAATATGATTTGTGCAAATACAAATAAACCATAACCGATCACCCTAGCTATTTTTATTTATTTATTTTATTGAATGTGCGTACCTTGGGAATCCTTGTCAGCTACACAGAAGTCCTGCAGAGGGCTTGGATCTGAAGCAATGACTTGCCATGAGAGCAGTGCAAGAAGAGTGGTGAGAGCAAGGAAGGTGGTGGAAGAGGCCATTTGGTTGAGCCCAGGCGGTGCAAGCTGAATGTGTTTGTGCACTTGATGCTTAATTTGGTGGAGAGGGTGTGGGCGTGCGCGTATATATGTAGTAGCTAGCAGCAGAAATATGTTAGGTGAGGATTGGAACAAGTCATGGAGTCGAGCAACATGGCTGGATTTGACACGGTAGCTATCAGGGTTAGCATGCTCGGAGCATCAGGAGTTGTTTATTTGAAGCAATATACACTAATACACATGTTGGGTAACTAACCTGACGAGGTCATGCCTGGGACTAAGTACTGTTATTTTTTGGTATTTTTCCATGATATTTTCTGCTAGACCGCATCAGCTTCTTCTTCCCTTTTCGGGGAAGACAACGTCAGACTCTGGAAGAGGCAACTATATATATTAAAAGCAATCAGTGTGAATGGTATGAAACGAATCAAATGAGTTGTTATCGAATCCGTCTAGCTAGCTTCAATAACCTACTATCGTTAAGTTTAGATGCTTGCCAAAGACCTTATCCAACAAAATTAGCAGTCACGTGCAGAGAACGGGGCTGGGGGATTATTGCTAACATGCTAAGAAATTATCCATCTAGTTTATAATAACAACCAAATAAAATTCCTAGGTTGTAGATGAAATACTCAATGATGAAGGCGACCAGCAAGTATGAAATCTTTTCGATCACGAGAAGATATGAGCTTAGAGTTATTTTTGTTACATGCTATTTATTATTTTACTGTGATTGGCAAGATATTCAGTTCATCACATCGGGTAAAGTTTGGATTATTTGTTGTTTTCTATTTTAGTTCTTGGTGATTAACATCCTAACACATTTATATTCTTCTTCATTCTTTTATTTTATTCCGTATAACGCTACTATGACATTAGAACTAAAATTTGGTATCTTATTCATCATGATTTATATTTCTCTTTGATGGCATTGCCCACGTAAAGATCAATCATGATTTCACATTTCTTAATGCTACAAGTATACACTGAATTCAACAAACCATGTATCAAGGCATCTGTTGGCATCCAGCCTTTTCTGATGATAGAACTTTCATCTTTAGGCATATTCAAATATGGCTTAACTTTCAATTAAACATCTCTACCTGTCGCAATCTAATTAACACTACTACAGAATTGTCCATCACTGCCGGGCTCCAACCCCCCTTCACTTTGCCGAAAACTGAACCGGCAGAACCATAGCGGTAGTGATGTGGGGTTTGAAACACTACCGGGTCAAAACACCGGCGATGATGCGAGGAGAGACTGCCGGTTTGATATCGAACCGGCAGCGCCTCTGTCACCGAACACTTGTCGGGTGTTCCACGACCCGGCGGCATTTTTTTGATCCAAGCAATGCGGGTTCGGAAGTCAGCCGGCGAGTTGATATTGGGAGCACCTTTGTCGGACTTTAACGAACCGGCGAACGTGGGGATAACACTATCGGGTTAGACTGAGCCGATAGTGTACCGAAGAGCTAACAATGGCGGCTTACTTTGAACCCGTCAGTGAACTTTACGTGAACACTGTCGGCTGATCTCAACCCGACAGTGTTATTAGAGTGGAGACTATCGGTTGGTTAATGCGGCCGGCGGTGATGTTTCGTCATCTATGACGGTTAGTAATTCAAACCGATAGTGTTTGGTATAGTTACACTACCGGTTTGTTGCTCATTCACGCTCGGGCCCATGCCACCCGGCGTTTTTGTTTTAAATTTTTGAATTTATTCGTGGAATTCAGCTCTTTTTAAATCCAAAAATCATCATACATTAATATCGTCAAAACATTACAGGATTTAATGGTTACATACAACAAAATCCACCTAATGTTCTAGAAACTAAGCCTACATGAACTTCTAAAATAAAAAGACCAATGACCATAGAGTCATAGACATAAATAAAAGCATGACATCTTTCCAAAACCAATTAAGCGGCAATTCTACGCAATCTTCATAAGTATGTGGGGTGGCTTCTCTTCAATCTCCGAGGGCTGGCTAGTTTGCACCATTGTAGGCGGCGGCGGCTTCACCTTCGGTGTTGTATTTTCTACGTAACAATTATTAGCGTAGCCTTGGACTTGAAGCATAGCAATCTTCCCGAGGTTAGATAGATCCCGACGCGACCAACAAACACTACGTACCACGCCATGCTTGCCTATACATGTCACCAAAATAGGATGATATTGCTATGTTATTCATAAAAGTTGTGCGATAAGCACGGAGACATATATTTAAAATATCCAAACTGGATTTCGAACAACACTAACTCATGAATTTCAATCACAATTCGAGCACGCGGTTGCGGTGGCCGAGACGGGCATTTCAACGAACACCTCAAGGGCGTGACCGACGCACTCACCAAGCTTTCGTGCACCTCGTGCGCTCCTATCTTGTCTTGGAGGATTTGAGGAGGACAAGGTCGCGGACGGTACGGCGTCGGGCGGTGAAGAGGAAGGCGGCGTGAGGCTGCGGGACGCCGAGAGAGGTGTGGCGGCGGTCCTCCGTCGGCGTGGAGGAAGACCAAGCGGGTGACGCGAGGCTAGGACAGCGGCCGAATTAGTTCTCATTCTCATAGGTAAAAACTTCGTACACCTAAAGGGATAATTAGTTCTCACCGTGGAAGGGGCGAAGGCGAGAGGATGCCGCGGCGTTGGGGGACGTCGGAGTGGAGGAGCGCGGGCGTGGGAGAACGCCGTCAAGCCTCGATTCGGCCGGGCGGAACGGCCGGGGATCTTGTGAGCGGGGCCGGCCCGGGCGGCGTAGGGGACGGCGAGCGGCGACGTTGGAGTTGGTGGTGCGCTCCGTCGGCGAATCTGGTGCTCTTTCGGGATTCGGCGCTGGTGGGGAACCTGAATGGCGCGGTGTTCAAATGGCTTGCCAAAATTTCGCTCCGAGCCACTCACCTATATATATAGGCAAGGCTGGTTTGGGCACGGTGGGGAACGAAATGGCGGGAGGTTCAGATAGATTTGAAAATTTTCACCCCAATCCTATTCGCTGCCGGTTATTACACGCAACCGGCGGTGAAATAGAAATCTTTGCCACTTCATGGATGATCATGTACCTTTGTGAAGGATGTGTAATCCTCCATGGTGGAAATGGCTTGAATTTTTTTCAGTCATGTACACCCAAAATATGACCCCACACAAGTTCTTAGGTTTTTCTAATAAATATTTTAATTACTATGATTTTTCTAGCTAAGCGGCGACAAGAAGGCTAATTAAACCATGGAAACACAAGAATTTTTCTTGGACCTCCACGGTGATTTGCCTCCTAGGGCACATGAGACCACAATGGAAAAGTCTAGCGAGGATTCCGGCTCTTTTAGGTAGATGCCTTTCAAACTATAATTACAAGGTGGCGTCGTCGCGAGAAATTCAAATAAAGCGGGAAAAGTACCAAACCAACTCTGAAAAATCTCAAACTTTGTGGGTGCTTCCCCATTTGCATGTGAAAGGCTCGAGAAAAAAAGTTTGAGACCACTACAACACCGCAAACATATGAACCACATGGAGCACAAGAACTACACTATATAGTCCTAGTTCGATGGTAGGGATCATGTGCCTCTGTGAAGGATGTGTAATCCTCCTTGGTGGAAATGGCTTGAATTTTTTTTCCCAGCCATGTACACCCAAAATATGACCCCACACAAGGTCTTAGGTTTTTCTGATAAATATTTTAATTACTATGATTTTCTTCGAGCTAAACTAGCGACAAGAAGGCTAATTAAACCATGGAAACACAAGAATTTTTCTTGGACCTCCACGGTGATTTGCCTCCTAGGGCACATGAGACCACGTGGAAAAGTCTAGTAGCATTCTGGCTCTTTTTTAGGTAGGTGCGCCTGAGTTCAAACTATAATTACAAGGTGGCGTCGCACGAAAATTCAAATAAACGGGAAAAGTACCAAACCAACTCCGAAAAATCTCAAACTTCGTGGGTGCTTCCCCATTTGCATGTGAAATGCTCAAAAAAAGTTTGAGACCACATGGGCCACAAGAACATTACAAATTAATTAGGAAGTAACCATACAACCTTACAAATAATTAACATAGTAAACACACTAATCATCATCATCGTCGTCGGGATCAATATTGGGTCCAACTTATGATCCATGCACACGAATGTAGGATTGTAGAAATATCGGGTAATTGATGTCACGGATTAAGTATCCGCTTGAGTCGATGAAGGTCAATGCCCTTATGATTGCACTCTCTCGTCCCTCGCAAGGGCGTAAAAATGCTTTCGACCATAGATATAACCTATTGAGCGACCGGTGTCTAAGTTAGTAAACCTTATGCGTATTGTCGCCCTTCCATAGTTTCTTTGGTGAGGTGTGTCTGAAGTCCCAATCGTACCGAAGTCGGTCCGTAGCTTGGTCGAGAACGGCCGCCAAGCCACATGCGGCATAAGTAAGATGGTGGAGCAAAATCTGCAAGTGGGAGAATCAAAATGAATGAGGATGATGTGAATCTATCTAATATGCATTGCCAAAATGATGAATTTAATTTATTACCATATCATCATGGTTGTAACTCCCAACATACA